>JAWNLW010000591.1:7875000-7912500 GCA_035042075.1 Drosophila macrospina
CATATTTCAGTATTATTATTTTCCATTAATATATTTAGCTGCTCTTTTCTCATAGTTCTGAGAGTTTTCTTAATTAATATTTTATATAATATTATATGCCATGTTTAACAATTAACTAGAACTATACATAATATGCTTTATAAAACAAATGATTTGCCTGAATTTCTCATATTTCGGATCAAGTTTAATTTAATTTTAATATTCTATATTTTAGAATTCTCAAACTGTAGTTCATCTTTGCTGCTAAAAGCGTAAGCACTGAAGTAAGCTCTATTATTCTACTTACTTTATAATTGCTGTAGAGCATTTCTGCTTCGTCATTCGGCATTCAGCATTCTCTTCCTCCTCCTTCCCGCTTTCGTTGCCTTGCCCAGGCAGTCAAGCTGGCCTGGTAATTAGATTTAGTTTAGCGCACAGATTTTGATACGTTAATTGTAAATTGTGCAAATACATATAATTGTGTGCTGCCTGAAGATAGCTGCCGCCGATTTGCCTGGTTGCCCTCGCTCGAGTCGCTGCCTAGACTCCCCTCCCTCTCTCTCTTTCTCTCGCTCTGCCTGTGATTTCTGTTTTCTGCTTTAGTTTTGCTAAATTAGCGACCACTGCTGTCTTCTTCTTCTGCTTCTTCTTCTTCTTGACTTCCTCACTTCCCCCCTGCACCTCTTGTGACGTGAAGAAGACAAATGCCTGGCATTCTTTTCTCAAGCCTTTTGGCTACGCTTTTGATATGTGACCGAGCCGAGAACTGGGCATGACCATTGCAGCTCTGCTACAATTAATAGGCACAACAATTGCTTCATTGCTTCAGTTGTTTCCCACGTGAAGTCCATAGACCTTCTGCACACACACACACACACACACACACACACACACACACACATCTACTCTCGCATGAGTGAGAGGCAAAAACAAATTCGGCATTAATAACAATCATTAAAGGCTTATCGCAGCCTAATTGCCATCGAATTCATTTCGGCATTATCCCATATGAGCCATAATTGTTTATAGCCGCGCTCTGGGCCATTCACAATGGATATCATTATCCTTTTTGTTGGTAGCCAAAGCATCTCAATATAATGATTGCAAATTAAATTGACGTCGACCGAGGAATGCGCATCATATTAGCCCAAAGCTCAAACGATCTTAAAACATGTTTGCCCAATGTGAAGCAAGTCCTTAGTGGAATATAAATTATGCGAGGGTCGTTCAATTAGTAATCAATATAAATAAGTAAATAAATAAATAAATGAATAAATAAATAAATAAATAAATAAATAAATAAATAAATAAATAAATAAATAAATAAATAATTAAGAAAATAAATAAATATATAAATACATAATAAATTAAGTAAATGAATAAATAAATAAACATGTAAAAAAATAAATAAACAAACAAGTAAATAAATAAATATATTAATTAATTAATAAATTAGTAAATAAATAAAATAAGTAAAATAAATTAATGAATAAATAAATAAACGAATAAATAAATAAATAAATAAATAATAAATTCAGAAAATACATAAATAAATAAATAAACTAGTAAATAAATTAACAAATAAAGAAATAAATAAATTAAAAATAAATAAATAAATTTATTAATACATAATAAATTAAGTAAATGAATAAATAAATAAACATGTAAAAAAATAAATAAACAAACAAGTAAATAAATAAATATATTAATTAATTAATAAATTAGTAAATAAATATAATAAATAAAATAAGTGAAATAAATATAAAAATAAATTAATGAATAAATAAATAAACGAATAAATGAATAAATAATAAATTAAGAAAATACATAAATAAATAAACTAGTAAATAAGCAAATAAATTAACAAATAAATAAATAAACAAAAAAAAGAATTTAGTTAAATAAATAAACTAAGTAAAATAATTGAATAAAAATAAAAGATAAATTAATAATTAAATATAGTAATTAATTAATAAATAAATTGATTTATCAAATAAATAAATATATTTGAAAAATGAATAACTACAGAAATAAATAAATCAAGAATATAAAAATAAAGAAATATAAAAATATATCAACAATATAAAAATAAATAAAATAAAAATAATAAATACACAAATAACTAAGTAAATAAATGCATTAATAATTAAATATTTGTTTAACTTAATCATTTCTTGAGCATTCACTAACTAATGGGGCAACCCGAGTTGGTTTGATGACAAATCGAAAGATCAGCGCTATGATAAAGCATAAAAGAAGAGGAAGAACCAATTTGATGAAGATGAAAGCAGAGAATTTCGGCAACTAACTCGGCTGCTTAGCTTGGCCCAGACCAACGCAATCAGGCTCTGTTGTTGCAGCAGACAAATAATGGCTGCGATGATTCCTGGAAGTCCAGCTTTGGCTACCTTTTTGCACAAATTATGCGCTTCAATTTAAAGCATCCGAAAGTCCACTTGCTCTGCGCTTGACGAAATGAAATTCATCGGAAGACAATAACAAAATTATCATTGTCTCCTACATCATCCGCTTAATGTGCATCCATCAATCTGTGTCCAAGCGCGCGACTGTCAAACACCGAAAGACTCTGACTCTGACTCTGACTCGGACTCTGACTCGAACTCCGACAGACAGAGAAAGACAGGGGACAGACGACAGGCGGCAGACGATGACGGAGCCATCAATCGCATTAAGACCATAAAGGGATTGCTCATATGTAGGCACACGGCTGAGAATTGGCGATTCATTGTATTTCGGAGTCTTTGCTTCATTTCTGTTTAGGCAACTGATGAAAAGGAATTTTTAAGTTCATTGTGACTAGTGCTGAAAGCGCCCCAAATGTGTAAGAGAGTGTAGCAATGTGTGTGTGTGTGTGTGTTTCTTGAGTGGCAAGAGGACAAAATGTCACAAAAGCGTGACGATCTGTCGTAAAGTAACCAACACTAACCCAAAAGGGCTGCAGTCAAAGGGGGTGGGAGGTAGCGGAGTCTGGCGATATGCGGGGGTGGCGGGGCACAGCTGAATGGGTTGTGCGGCGTCAGGGACTTGACTCTTTTTCTTTTACAACTTTGTGCTTGCTTCGCTGCGCTTTTTATGATTTCCATGTGCCACACTCGACTCGACTGTCAGCAGTCAGTCAGCCCCGAGACTTCAAGTCAGACAGAGACAAAGCGCTCACTCGCTTGCTTGCTCTCTCACTCGCTCACTCAGCTCGCGCTTCACTGGCGGCTTAATCAGTTCAGCTCGCAAGGTTGGTTGCCCGGCCCAAAGACACTTTGGCATTGGCCTGGCTTTTGGCCCAGGTCCTTTTGTTATGCGGCGCATTCATGTGCGACATGCCAAGCAACACATATATATAGATATATATGCACATATATGTACATATATGTATATACATATATACACATATTTGTGTACTTTATAATGCGCTCTGCTCTGGGCCTTTCTCAGCATCTCGCGTGGCTTGAAGCATTTGCTTGTTGATTTTTCAGCTGTCCAATTAGTCATTTTCATCGGCTTAAAAACTTTATTGGTAGCCATGAAATGCGATTTTAACTGCTCGCCTGTAAAACATCTACCAACTGCCAACTGCCAACTGCCATATTCTCTTATTTTCTTCTCTCTTTTTTTGGGCTCATTTATGTGCTCGAGTAGTCGGCAATTAAAACTATAAATGTCGAGAAAGACTCACGATGTGCCAGTCTTTATAGCCAATATACTTAAAGATATACAGCGATTTTTTGTATTTTTGCTTGCCATTGTTGTTCTTGCTATTGGCCCACTTTTACTGCTGGCCCAGACAAGCGTCTAGACAAATTTTGCAGTGCTTTTAATTGCATGTTTAGTGCCACTTGAGGAAAAGTGGGCGAAATGTTGATTTCTTTGCCAACTGTGCTGAGCTGTGCTCTATTGGAAATATTGGTAAGCAATTGCCTCAAATTGCCAGCACTAAATGTGTAATGGACATGCTTAAACCCAACAGCCATTGCCTGACTTTAGCAAAGAGTTAATGGCTTTAGCAGTTGCTTTTTAATTAAAGTTTACTTTGCACCGATTTTCAATTTCAACGAAAACTTTTTACCAACGATTTTAAGCCTATTTATTGAAGGTGAAATTCTCATTTCACATTCAGTTTTATTAGCAAATGCCTGGCTTACAAATATAATGGCTATAACGCTTTAACCAACTTTCGTTGGTAAACAATGTTTGGTGATGTCTTATAATTTACATAGGTAAAATTTGATATTTGAATAAGTAGAACAATTCATTTATAGTTTGAATTATTTATTTATTGAATAATCAATTGTTAAACACATAACTCAACTGATTTTCTAAAGAATAAGAAATAAATAATTTAAATTATAGTTTTACAACTAATTTTATATTATAATAAATTTATTTAAAGCCTTTTTAATTTATAGAAATAGTAATTATTTAACAGAATAAACTATTGCAAATTCAATTAGAAATTTCATTTAACTGATTATTTTTAAAGCAGTAATATAAATATTTTACTATTATTTTAACACATAATTTAGCTGTCATTTTACTTAATTAAAATTCTACAATTAAATATTTAGATAGATGAATAATTTCTTGGAAATAATATATAATTAAAGATGAACTTATTTGTTGATAAATTAATCAATTTAAATACAGAAGAAACAATTGTTTAATTTATAAATAAATTACATTTAATATAATATAATATATTTCATAAATGAATTGCAATTATTTATTTATATATTTATATACTTAATTTTTTTAACTGATAATTTATAAAACAATAATTAAATTATCTTATATTCAGTTTTCAATATAGTTTAGCTGCTATTATTACTTAATTAAAATGCTACATTTAAATATTTAGATAGATATACTTGGTTATTTTCTAGTAAATATATATAATTAAATTGTTTTTTAATTTGTTGTTAGAATAATCAATTTATTTACAGAGAAAACAATTGTTTACTTCACAAATAAATGCCATTTGTATAAAATACTTCGTAAATAAATTGCATTTAATATTTATTTAACTGATAATTTATAAAGAAATAATTAAATGATTTTGCTTTCAGTTTTTTACATAATTTAGCTGCTATTATTACTTAATTAAAATTCTACATTTAGATATTTAGATAGATATACTTGGTTATTTTCTAGAAAGTATATATAATTAAAGTTTTTTTTTAATTTGTTGATTGAATAATCAATTTATTTACAGAGAAAACAATTGTTTACTTCACAAATAAATTGCATTTAATATTTATTTAACTGATAATTTATAAAGAAATAATTACATGATTTTACTTTCAGTTTTCAACATAGTTTAGTTGTCATTTTATTTAGTTTAAAGTTGCAACTTAAGTAGATACATCTACTTGGGGCGTTACCTACCCGCCTATACTCTGCTCCCTCGACCGTAGACTGAGCTCTCTGCAAGCCAAGCTTTGTGTTAACTTCTTTTGCAGTTGGAGTCTCTGCTGCTGCTTCTTAAGTTGTTGTTGTTGTTGTTGCTTCCGCGCGTGAAATTCACAACAAATTAACACAATTAACACACTTTAATTGCAAACTTCCGTTTGCGCTACTTTTTCTTTGGCAAGTTCCGACAGTGGGACAAAATAAGAAACGAAATCGCTCCCAGGCTGTGAGACTCATTTGCACTGTATCTGTCTCTCGCTCTCGCTCTCTCTCTTTCTCGCTCTCTCTCTCTCTCTTTTGCTCCAGCTACATCTGCGTGTGCTTCCTTGGAGTTGCCCCAACACACAAGATATGCATGTTGCAAATACACAAACGAAAATAAAAAAGACTTTGGTCTCGATGTTGAAAGCGCCTCAAATGAAAGCAATTAACACTTTAATGACACTTGGAAGTTCTGTGGCAACGTTTGCTCCACACAGACACAGACAGACAGACAGACAGACAGAGAGACACAGAGGAAACAGCAGACTGCTGTGGCATATTACCTACATATTCGCAGTTGCAACAACTTATTTTCACACTACGATTTAGGCTCAGGAAATTCTGGGAAAACTGATGCACTTTCCCATTTGCCAGAGGAAGACCAAAGACAAAGACCATCAGCTGAGTCACAGTTAGAGTCGCAGTTACAGTCACTGTCGCAGTCACAGTCACAGCTCTGGGTTCATTAAAATCGAAACTGAGCAAACTACAAATTGCGTCTCCACTTACTGTCCCCCCTGACCAAATGGATTCATTGTCTTTCAGCCGGCCAAAGCAGTTCTTATGCGTTTTTCTAATTAAAGCAAAAAGATCTATGATGTGTGAAGAACAAGGTAAATTAGATGCTCCAGAGAGAGAGAGAGAGAGAGACAGAGAGAGAGAGAATGGCAAATTGTGAAAATTGTATTGGCCTGCAGTTGTTGTCGTTTCACATATGTGCAGGAAATTGGCAACGAGTCTTGGTCTCTTGTTCTAGTTGCCAGCTCGCTCAAATGCAGCTTTTTAATAGGCCAACTTAATGCAAATTGATTGCATTCAACACTTCATGCTCCTTCCGATGTCTGATTGCAAGTGCATACCCCGCAGCGACTGGAGAGCAGGTCTGCTTAACAACTCAATAAATAAAATATCAGCTCAACTTTAATTAAATTGTTTAGGGTCTACAATCGACTGAGACTTGCTTCTTGCTAATTTATTAGCATATACTTGTCTCTTTCCTTTCAAATCACTCCAATTATTTACCTAAAAATTAACTGAGTTGTCTCAATTAATTCAAGATTTCCCTAACACTTTCTATAACTTTCAGCCTTCATAAGTGCAGCGTTCTTTCGCGCTCTTGTCCCCCCAGCTTAGCTCAAGCCAGGCTTATACAAATGCCCTGTGACCTTTGCCATTCCTATCCGTTGTAAGTTCCTTTGGCTTGCTGTTTGAGGAGTCAACATCAGAGCCGTTGAATGTTGCTTTCAACGTTAAACTCTCGCCCGCCGTGAACAACAAAAAATGGAAGAAAAATCAACAAATCAAGCGGAACAGCGAAGCTTACGCGACTGTAAAATACCCTGTGCAGTCTGCTGATTATAATAGAAGTGGCTAACAGCTGCTTAAAGAATCTTTCTTTGCAACACTGATATTGCTTGCTTGCTCAATGCAGCAAGCTGATTGCTTTGCCACTATCGCCGTCATTCGCTGTCTCGCTCGCACATGTCAACATTTCTCTTCTGAATAACTTTCTTATTTATAGACCGATCTTGTTGAAACTTTCAGCATAGCTTCTGTATGATGTTCTGCAAGCAGCAGTAAAGTTAGAAGAATTCTACGCTGAGAATTGCGATGATAATTAGTTGTTACGTGGCAGGGGGGTGAGGTAACGAACATCTGAAATAAATGCTATCTGGAGAAAGAATACAGGGATCTACTCCCCAAATTTGGTGCCTCTAGCTCTTGTGGTTGCTGAGTTAGACGCATTTATACAGACAGTCAGTATATAGTATATATAGATATATAAAGACTGCCACGCCTCCTTCCGCCTGCTACATTATATGCCTGTACAGGGTATAAAATGAAGCAAAATAAACAAAAACCTCTTTCAACTTGCAGACCAGCTCAGCTCGCTTGCTGCCGTCTTTTGTTGAGCTTCAGCTGCAGTTTTGCTCCTGGGGTCCATCCGGAGGCCAACTGGCAACTGGCACACTGGCAACTGGCAAGCTGGCAACTGGCAAGCTGGCAAGCTAGCAAACTGGCCTGTCAATGCAATAAACGCAACAGCCAAAGGAGCAACAGCATCTAAAGTCCTCCTAGCCCAGTCCAGCGTTGTTCCTTCACTTATTCTGCATCTTTTCCTTCTCCTTCTCCTTCTTCTCGTTGCTCTCTTTGTTGTTGTTGTTCTCCTTGTTGCTGTTGTTGTTTGCCTTTGCCTTTTTCATGTTTATTGCAAGTATTTCAATTCGGCGTTTCTCATTTTGGCCAGCGCCAGTTGCCTGGTTTGTTTGCAAAAAATATATATATATATATTTGTATTCCTTTTATATTTTGCCAAGCTCAGCCACCTTGGCCAACAAAGAGGAGCTGCTGGCGCTGCTGGCAAACGGAGGCTCGGCCGGAGTTGGCATCTTCTTGTGGAGCCGGCTCACTGTGCATATGGTAAATGGCTTGGCCGGACACGGTTACGGCTACCCTGCTGGGTTTTGCCTCTGCTTTACATACGTTGGCCAACATCTTTTTTTTGTGCGCTATTTACATTTGTAGGAGAGAAGCAGTGGTGGAGGGGGGGGGGGCTAACCACGCCCACTAGACGGCCCGCTGCGCTGTAAGTAATTTGTGGTTTCAGGCAAATATTCTGATGATGTTTTTCTTAAATGCTTTGCTCAGACTCCTCGCTTTCGCTTGTCTTCTTGCCGCTCTCCCACACACATACTCTCTTTCTATATCTCTCACCCTCACTCTTCATAGCGTTCTTTTACTTTGCTCTGCTGCTATATCTCTCTCGCTCACTCTTCATAGCGTTCTTTTACTTTGCTCTGCTGCTCTGTTGTTCTTGCTTCCGCTTTATGCTCGCTCTTCGCTGCAGCTTTTCTATGCTGCGTCCTTTTCTTGCTTTTCTCTTTTTTTTCTGCGTGCTGTATCGTTAAAAATGCCTTTAAGGCATTTAATTTCTTTTGTTCATTGAGCGAGCGCTTTCTAATGGGTGGAAAAAAGGCAACCACACACACACACACGCACACACGCACTGCTAAGGCCACACACAACAGACCCAAACCGAAACGAAAGCAAACCAAACGAAGCTAACAAATCGCCATTGCATATCCTCTTGTTGTAGTCCTCTGTCCTGCTTTTAACAATTTCAATAGAAAATTAAAACGCAGCGGAATTTTACTTATTCTTTTCACCATTCTCCTCTACCCACTCTCCCCCTTTCAGCGTCAGCCCAAATTGTTGTTGCTCCCCTCGCTCTGTTTGTGAGTTTGCACTTTTTGTTGCTCGCAGCTTCGCAGCTTCGCAGCCTCTCAACTCCTCAGCTCTCAGCTGGAACGCCTTTAGACTGGGCTCTATGTAAATAGGCGTCGGTTTTTGGGTAGCCCTATACAAATTGCATGATATTGTTTGCCAGGGCTGGAGGTTTTCCCCCGCGCTTTGTGCCTTGGCTGCTTGTGGGCGCAGTTTGTTTGCAGTTTGTTGAACTCAAACTGAAGTTGAACTCATTTGGAGTGAATGGTTTGAATAGATAATTGTTGCTGCTTTTGCAGTTTGAATTAATTGGATTTCTATAAAAATACAACTGTAATTGGTTCAGTTTTGGGTCCCATTAATGTCATAATGCCAAGAGAAGAGAAGAGACTTCTCTGATATCTCAGATTGAGCAGAGAAACTTGTGAGCAGCAGCAAAGTAAGAGTTGGTTAGAGCTACAATTCTGTTGAAGAACTGCAATTCATATTTACTTATATTTCTCTCATTTAACTATAAATTTATTGAAGTATCTCCACTGAAACCAATGTTGTTCCATTTGTTAACTATTGTTAAATATTTCTATACATTTCAACTGCAATTTCATAGAAGAATCTTAACTTTTGGAGTCATATATATATATTCTTATTAAGAGACATCAAGGTATAGTTCTGTTCAAGAATCTCAGCTCAAACAAAGGCTGTTCCTATTGATAAATATTAATTTACATATTCTTTCAGTTAACTACATTTCTATTCATATTATTATATAGTATTCATTCAAGCCTCGCAACTCATTCTTAGCTATATTTTCTCTAATTTATATTCGATGAAAGGAACTCAAACCTAGCAAATGCTCTTTCAATTGTTTTATAAACATCTATAATGTGTCTTTTTAGCTATAATTCTATTCAATGATTTCAACTTTAACAAATCTTATATCAATTAATATTTAATATATGTATTTTCCTCAATTCATCATAATTCTCTACATATTATTATACATTTTCATCTTAATATAGATTTTCTCTTGACTTAACTAAATTAAATGAAATTTCGTTCAAGCATCTCAGCGCATATAAACATAAATGTTACTCCTCTTTTAACTACTATTCTATTGATGGATCTCAACTCTTCTTAATTTATATTTATACTCATTTAACTGATTCATTTCACTTTATTATATATTTTAATCTCAACACATATTTTCTCTTAATTTAACTACAATTCTATTCAAAGTTCTCAACTCAATCGCATCTTGTTGCAATTGTTAATAATTAATATATATATTATGTTTTATAATTTATATATATTTCTACTCATTTAACTACACTTCTATTCACTTTATTATATACTTTCATCTCAATGCATATTTTCTCTTAATTTAACTACAATTCTATTCAAAGTTCTCAACTCATTCGCATCTTGTTTCAATTGTTAATAATTAATATATAGATATTATCTTCCCTTAACTACAATTCCATTCAAGTATCTCAACTCATATTAATTGATGTCTCCTCATTTAACTACAATTCCATTCAAGTAACTCAGCTCCCAGTCAATGTTCTTCCCATTGTTTCATATAATACATCTGTAATCTCCCCTTTGACGGCTCCTCTCCAACTTATTGTCCTGTTCTGTTGTCCTGTTGCAATTTCTGCTGTTTTGCCGCCAACTCTGACAAGCTCTTGTCAATGCTCATTAGTACAAGGACACTCCCCCCTCTCTCTCTACACACACACACATACATATATATATATTTTCCATAATATTTGATCATGGTCAGCAATTCCCTTCGCCTGTTTACCCCCCAGCGGATATGCTGCGCTAACACACCGCAGCCACACTATTAAATCTAAGGACCACATTTCGATTTAACACACTCCAGGGGGTATGTGTGTGTGTGTGTGTGTGTGTGTGTGTGTGTGTGTGTGCGAGCGGGGAGGGGGAATAAATGAAAAGTTGCGTCGCAGCTTAGAACTCGCGTAACTCTTGTCCGCTTAGCGCTTAGGGGCAAGTGAACAATTTCTAAAACTCGCAGACACACACACACACACGCACACACACACACACTCGCACACACACATGCACACTCCCAGAAAAAATTGGGAAAACCAAGACGAATCTTTATGCAATCAGCGAGACAAGAAAAAAGCGTTCTAACTTTTGACTGACTGACTCAACGAACGAGCGAGCGAATGAATGAATGAATGAACGAATGAATGAATGAATGAATGAATGAATGAGTGCGTGAAGTGGTGTGGAGTGAAGTGAATGGAGTTTGAGTACGGAATGAATGCAATTTTTTTCATTACGACAATTTACGGGCAATGCTTTGTCGCCCCGGAGGGGGAGAGGGGAGTTGCGAAGTGGGAAGGTGCGAGGGGACAAAGCGCGAAATCAACACGCAAAATTCGCTTTTGGTTTTTGGTTCATTTTCGGTTCGCTGCTGGCTCAGTTGGGTTCGCTTAAGACTGCACTGGGTTGGCTTGCTCCGTTTAAAGGGTTTCTTTGGCCATAGAGTTGCCGAGTTTCCGAGCTGCCGGCAGCGAGCATTTTAATCGGCTATAAATTGCAACCCTTTTGTGGCGCAGAGTTTGCAAAATAAATGCGGAAATGGCAGCGAGAACACACGCACCCGTTACAAAATTACTGTTATTAATGCATAGGGTGTAAAATACTTTACCGTAGAGCATTGCGACGCCCCATTGATTTCCCCTTTCCAGTTCTCTCTCTCCCTCTCTCTCTCCCTCTTCTTCTCCTTCTTCGTCGTTTCACTTCCTTTTTTTAGCAGTTACTCCTTTTTCCGCAATTGTATCGCACATTTTTCTGTTGCTGCGACATGTCAAAATAATCTGACAACTTAATTATACACACGGAAATTTATATGCGGCACCCACTGTCCCACTGTGTAACCGAGACCCGTAACCCCCCTCCCTTCTGCAGTAATTTCCTAGACCATTTCTTTGCCAAACATTTAGCAATTCGTGGCTAAATCAATTTTACACACTTCGTACTCCAGTTACTGGTTCCGTTTGCCTTTCAACTGACACTTTTAGTTCAATTTTCCGCCGCTTTCCCTGCCATTTCCTTTCTGTTTTCGCCACTTCCACGACGAGTTGACTTCTGGGCAAGTGATTGCTTTTTTGGCAACTGAAATTGCAACAGAGTCAAGAACATTTGGACAACACACGAGTTTGCTTTATTTAAATATTTAAATAATTTAAATAAATGCTAAATTTTTGTTAAATTGTTTTAATTTCTGTTAATTATACAACTCGAATGTGTTAAATGAGCGAAATATGTGATTATGTGAAGAAGATTGCTTGATTGTGGTGCAGAAGTGTGGGAGATTGTTGGAGATACAAGATATGATACGTATCTCTTGAGTTATTATAGGTTTCGGAAAAATTTAAATTGTCTAAATAAACAAACTAAAGATGCCAATTCAATTTAGAGAGGAAACAGTAATCAAAACGACTTCGTTTATCGAAATCGGTTGAGTTTTGCCAAAGTTGTGCGAGTTCAAAAATTTCGAAAATTTCAAAAAAATGTCAAGGGGTAGGTATGCAAAAAATTGAAAATTTTCGAAAAAATTGAAATTGCCTAAATAAACAAACTAAAGATGCCAAATCAATTTAGAAAGGAAACAGTAATCAAAACGACTTCGTTTATCGAAATCGGTTGAGTTTTGCCAAAGTTGTGCGAGTTCAAAAATTTCAAAAAAGTGTCAAGGGGTAGGTATGCAAAAAATTTAAAATTTTCGAAAAAATTGAAATTGCCTAAATAAACAAACTAAAGATGCCAAATCAATTAAGAGAGGAAACAATAATCAAAACTACTTCGTTTATCGAAATCGGTTGAGTTTTGCCAAAGTTGTGCGAGTTCAAAAATTTCAAAAAAGTGTCAAGGGGTAGGTATGCAAAAAATTTAAAATTTTCGAAAAAATTGAAATTGCCTAAATAAACAAACTAAAGATGCCAAATCAATTAAGAGAGGAAACAGTAATCAAAACGACTCGTTTATCGAAATCGGTTGAGTTTTGCCAAAGTTGTGCGAGTTCAAAAATTTCGAAAATTTCAAAAATGTCAAGGGGTAGGTTTGCAAAAAATTGAAAATTTTCGAAAAAATTTAAATTGCCTAAATAAACAAAATAAAGATGCCAATTCAATTTAGAAAGGAAACAGTAAACAAAACGACTTCGTTTATCGAGTTTAACAGCAGATTATTACTAAGACTGCTTAACGTATGTCAAACTTATGAGGAAACGCATAACAAATACATTTTTGAGACTCTGTACTTAAAAAGTACACAGTCTATGTAGTTTGTGAGAAGCAAATGTGCGTAACAGGCAGAGGGAGCTATAAAGTATATATATGCTTGATCAGCAGCAACAGCCGAGGCTATTGAAAGATGTACGTCTGTCTGTCCGACTGTCTATGAGAACTAGAGCTATCTTAATTGCGTTTTAATTAAGTTAAGTTTAGTTTTAGCAATTTTGAATATATTTATAAATATTCTAAAAAAGGGAAATCTATTAACTTTACATTTATATTTATTCAATTTAAAATAAAACCTTTTTTATATGTTTATTTGTACAATTCAAAAGGCTTAATTAAATTTAAAACGTAAGCTCTTGATTAATATAGAAACTAGTAAAGCTAAATAATTTTAAAATATCCTTGAATTTTTTATATATATATATTTATATATGATACTTTAAATAATAATTAAAATAAAATTTGGAATTGTAATTATGTATATGAATAGTTCCCGTAGCTTTTTGGAAAATATCCGCTAAAAACAACTGCAAATTGTTGCAATTTGCGTTGCCTCATCGTCTAATCCGAGGTCCTTAGAAATCTGTTGCTGTCACATGGCAGTTGTTGCCCTCTGTGCACTTTGTGGGTAATCTTGCAAGGTCCTTGGTGCGTTTAAAAGCTTTACGCTGTTCTTCCGGCACTTTCAGTGGACAGTGGAGGGTGGAGGGTGGAGAAGCGGAGAGCGAAGAGCGGACAGCGGAGAGCCGCTGCTCATATGGTTACATCCGGATAAAATTTGATACAACTGCTGCTGCTGCTGCTGCTGTTCAAAAATTCGATACATCATTCATCAGAACGCGTGGCCTGGACGTCAGACAAAAGCCATACCATTAGAGGCAGATACATATATATATATATATCTATGTATATAGTTAAGAGAGTGGAATGAGTGGAATGAGTGGAGGGTGGGGGAGATGAGAGCGGCTCTTGTGTTGGAAGTTTTTCGTTGGTAATCCCTTTCTAATCGAATTACGGCAAATCCCTTGAGCACTTTTTGTGCATTAAGGCAAATTCAAGCGTAAGAAACTAATTTGAGGCGCCACCAATGCCACGATACTCATGCATATGCGCACTTTCAGCAGCCATCCCTCCCTCTCTCTCTCTCACTCACATTCTCACTGACTCATCAGTGGAAAGTCATAAAAATGTTGCGGCCAGCAGATATTTAAGTATTGATAAAAAGCAACGCATCAGTCTGAAAACCCACGAGAAGCAGATTAGCCCGCCAAATGGGCTGAAGGGAGTAGCTGGAGGGAGGGGGCAGGGTAAGCGGCGAGCTGTCGTCTGTCTAGCAGCAACTTACCCCTAAATGAGAGTATTTTTTTCTTTCACTGTTTCCCACAGGGGAAGCAGCCAACCCTCCCAGTCTCTTTCTGATCACATTGTTTTCCCCAAATCGGATTTTAGTTTTACACTAATTTCTTTGGTTTAAGACTCGCTCGCTCGGTCTGTGCTTTCGATTTGCGTCCTTGGTGCTCGGTCCTGGTCCTGTCTGCTGGTATTATAAACGCTTCGCTGGACATTGCTGGTCCTGGGCTGATGAATCCTCTTTGATTGCACTAAACTGCAATCGAGACGAATGCGCAAAACGTGCAATGTCATGATGTGGCAGGCTCGTCTCCTGTTCAACCCCCCTCCTTCACTCACCCTCTTCTATGTGTGTGTGTGTGTGTGTGTGATAAAGTTCTGCTCACTAGCCAGACACATTTTATCAGAATGCTCAGATCGTGCTGCGTATTGTGATAACAGGGCTTTAGTTTTATCCCCTGCACATTTTTATGGTCAGAACAATTTAATTGGCTGCCACGACAATTTTCATTCTTGCTTATTCCGTTCTTCACTCTCTTTTCAATTCGCTGAGCGTTACATTGTGCCAGATTTTGTCGAAAAGTTTGCCCAACTTTGATGGCATTTCAATTCCGGCTGAGTCATCTTGGCTTAGATTGATTACAAATTACAAATTGCATTCAGCAGCGGGAGGGCAATAAAAATGGCAGGAAACTCTTTATGCAGCTAACTCTGTGCTAAGTGATTTCTAGCAACTGAAAGAATTTTAAATTAAATAAAGCTTAGATATATTAGAAATACCTTAACTCAAGCAGCAGTTCGATTCAACTATTTATGGTAAGATAACTTTGCCTGCAGTTAACAATAAACATAAATCATTACAGCAACTATAAACTGGGTTCAATAAGTTAGCCAAAGGCAACAATCTTACAGCTTAGTTATACTGCCATTTGGTCTAACAAGCCTTGGCTGACTCATCTCAAGTTTCAGCCCTCAACTGCAGCCAGCTGCTTGCCCCAATGTGGCAACATCTTGACGTGATCGTTGTCGCTCCAATGGCACTTAAAATGCCAGAACTTATTTCCATTTGGCTGGGCAATTATAATATTTTGTGTGCGTTGCCGTAAACTCTCGCCTGCCTTCTGAAGAGACACAAAGAGACGCAAAGGCAGCGAGCGCGCGCGACTGCATGATACCCTGTGCAGGCTTCTAAGCAGTAACTGAAAGCTGCTTAAAGAGTTCTCTTTAGAAGCACTCGCGTAGCAGCAAGCTGTCTGCTGTGTCACTTCATTTACATATGCATGTGTAGCAGTCATTCGCTGTCTCGCTCGCACTCATATGCTGGCCGCAAAAAGCAAGCGATTTAATGGCAAAATTTGTTTCTGATTATCTTTCTTATTTATAAACGGATATTGATGAAACTTTCAGCATTGCTTCTGTATGATATTCATTAAATAACTGCAAAGTTTGAAGTGTCTACGCTGAGAAATGTGAACATAATTCGTTTCTAAGTAGGAGAGGGGGGAAAGGTACTGAAAATCTGAAGTAATCTAAATCTGGAGAGGCTTTTCAGATGATGCTGATCGAGAATATATATAATTTATAGGGTCTGCCTGTTACATACCTTCCTTTTACAAAAGGCAAAGAATATACCCTGTACAGGGTACAAAAATGCGTTTACCTTTTACCTTTTTGTGATTTGTGTGTGTTTTATTTTCATGAATTTCTTGTAACGGGTTGCCAGACGCCAAGCGATGACAACGAGCGAGAAACGATGAAAGACGTCTTAAATATAATATTGACATTTCTTTTGGCAAACCATTTTACATTTTAGCTGAGGCTCAGGTTTCCAGAGGGTTCGCCAGCTTGCCAACTTTTGACTTACGCCGTACAAATAATTATAGACATTTCAGGAGAGAACTGCAAACCAAAAAAAGAACGAGAAAGAGAAAGAGAAAGAAGAAATGAAACCGAGGTAAAAAAAAGGGTTAAGTGCTCTGCTTTGAGTGGCGTTTACATTTTTGCGGCGACTGTCGCATAATTTGCTTTGAATTATTTAAGAGCAGCTTGGCTTTTCTTTTATATTATATATTTTATAGAGTCCGAGTGGTTCCAGTCTAGCGTGGTTAATTGAAAATGCGAGCCAGCATTTGGGTCCTCTGGTTTTTGCCACTCCCATTACTCATAAAGCAATGCAATCCATCAATTAGCAGCTTCTCTCTTTCTTCTTCATCGTCTCCTTCTTCATCTTCTTCTTCTTCTCGGCAAACCGCAGTCCAATTCACACAAACAGAAGTGAATGACTCACTGTGCTTTCATCAGTCGAAACGGCTGTCAATAACAAATAAAGAAAACACCAAAAGTCTGCCACATTATGCACAATTGTTGTGATGCCACAGTTTCAACACGTTGAGGTCGACCTCCTTCGACAACTGCGATAAGCGTGAACACAATTCATGTCGCTCGCTCTCCCTCGCACTCCCTGCTTGACACTTCCCATCGCCTTGCCCTTTGTTATACTTTATTCAATCGATAATTAGCGTGCAGCTCATCAAATTTATGTTGTAAATTCAAAATGATGTTAGTGTTTCGCCAGAAAAGTGTCTTCCACCTTGTGCATGAGCCATAATGTGACTTGGGCCAACAGCGCAGCGCTTCTTCCCTCGTAATTTTGTGCTCAGATCTTGAATTATTGTTATGATAATTGTGCGCCAGCTAAAGCATTTTTTAACTGTAGTCTGTAGAGTCCGGCTCTGTGGGTTGCTGTTAATTTAATAAACACATTCAGTTGGTTTATTTATTTAATATGTTCACTCCGGAAATACCAGTGTAGCAAGCCATACATAGAAGAGTTCAGAGTGACTCATATGTGTTGCAAATAATGTGACAATCTAAAAGAAGAAACTAAATTATAATAAAGTTTTACGAATATGAAGATTGGAATTAACAAGCCAGCTAAACTAGCTAAATTTGAATGTTTCAATAACAAACTGCATAAATTTAGTTAAATAGGCAGTCAGAGCAACAAAAATGAACAGCTTGTCCAATGGACAAAGCTTGAAATCCCAGATAATTATTAGTTAATTCAAAACAATTATAAACAAAAAACATTACTAAGGCTTGTTATATGTAGTCAATATGACACGCAGCTTATCTTGCTCTCTCTCCACACAATTCAAAGACCCTGCACTTAAAATGCGCAAAAGCTATATTAAGTTGCAATAAAACTATTACCATAAGCACCACATAAATAATAACATTCTTGGCATTCTTTCAATTCGCGACAGGCTAGGACTCGCACACCGTTATTTTACGCGATTCGCTTCTCGCTTCTTCATAGTCGGCGAGCACAACAACAACAGCACAGCTGCAGCTGCCCGCATTCTGTGAGCAATGCAACAACAAAATATATGAAAGTGTTGTTGCTAAGCTCGAAGCATAGGCAAAGAAGACTAAAGATAAGAAAAGAGATGCTCGACATTGTTGTTGTATTATGCATTGGTTTAGTGTATTTCTCGCAGCAATTACAATAACAAATTTGACAAGTGTTTTTGTTATTCACTTTCTCGCTCAGTTTGTTGGTACTTTTGTACCCTTTTTCTTTTGAAAATGGTACTTTCTTATTGAAAGAAAGTACGAAGTATAACGATTAATATTAACAAGGTAAACACACACTTTATAAATAATGTAATTAATATATTATGTTAGTAATGAATTTAAAAAATAATGATAATTTACAAAGCTGTCACTTTTTTGTTCGTTAATTAGTACTTTTTCTTGGTACTTTTTCTGTGGTCAATTGGTACATTTTCCACTAAAATCTGTTTGCAAACATGTTGATTTTTAGAGAAAACATTTCAATATTTAGAACAATTAACTATAGCAAAGCAAACAGTAATTGTATAAATTGAAATTGTGTAGAAATTCCATTTAAATTAATATAATATGTATATAGTTTTAAAGGTTTACAGTTTTAAAGGTTTACAGCTTGAATCCATTTGCAGGACTTTCTCGCCCAATTTAATTGAGTGACTTTCAATGTCATGGCTAGATAGTTTCATCTTCTATTTATTCCCAGCTGTTTGGCCATTGGTCCAGCAAATGCTTGTCTCATCTGTGCTTCAGCCTGCTTGTTATCCTTGTCGTCTGCGATTTGGTTGTGATTTTGCCCGTCTAACTAACCCAGCTCACCCACCTCACCCACCTAGCACACACAGTGTGGAGCGCACCCACATGCGTTGTCTATTGCTTGTTGTTGTTGCTGCTGCTCCCATGTCTGGCTGTTGGGTGTTGTTGGAGCCGGAGTCGGATCTGGCTCTGTTTTGTGCTTGTCCCTGTTGCTGCCCAGTCAGTCCGATGGACAGGCAAAGCCAATTGTCAGCATGACAAACGGGGCAGCAACAGACATTTTGTTGTTTGTTTGTTTGTTTGTTTGTTGAAGATGTTTGCTGTTGCTAATCCTCGGACATAACATGGCCCAGTCCCCCGCTCTGTATTAGGGTGTCAGTCAGCATATTGTTTGCCAAAGTGTAGCCCTAAAATTACTGATAAATATTTGTAAAAATTCTTTGTTGAATGGGAATGGCGGGGAGCGGCAGCAGCAGCAACTGCTCAAAGGGCTTTTATCGAACTGTTATCAATAGGAGCGGGGGGGTTGGCTATGACTAAATATGATTGATTTATGGCTGAGTATGTCAACCAATCGCAGACCTCATTCCAGTCCAAAGCAGTGCAGTCATGTGGCTTGGGCTTGGGGATTCAAAACATAACTCTGAATGTGAATGGAGCCTGCAGTGAATGAGTGTGAATGCGGGTGAATGCAAAATGTTCGAAATGCTGCTCTCAAATTGAGCATATGCCCGCCCATCCAAGCACAGGACATCAGCTATGACGACGACTAGAACTGACATTGTTGACAGCAATCGTATGTTTAAAAAGCATAATCCTAGACGAATGATGATGAATGGTTCGTCCAATAGCTGAGTTCTCCAGCCGTGCAGTGCTCCAACCCACAAACTCACCATTCACAGACGCTTGCTGTCGTTTAACTAAATCCTTGATGAATGATGTTGCCTGCGAGTGCCGAGTATCCTGGATACACACTCAGCTGGCTGCTGTCTGGCTGCGCTTTCATATTTGCCGAAGGAAATTCGAAATTCGAAATGCCAACGACATTAGCAACATGCCACCAACACAACACCAGGCGAATCTTTTGAGGCAGCCGCCAAGCGCAATTTTCATTTACGCGTCATTTTAATGATGTTAAGTGATTGTGCAGAAAACGTAAATGAAACCCAAACGAGCGCTCGAAAAACGGGGCAAGAGTGCAGAGCATAAAGAGGAGGGAGTGTGTATGAAGAAGGGGAGAGTTGGGGGGTTGGAAACTAGTACAGTTTTTGCATGCGAACAGCCAAAAGTTCTCGCAAATAGATTTTGTTTGTTTGGTACTCGGCGCGCTCAGGTCTCATGATGAAAGCAGCTTGTAATCCATTTCAAATCATTTTTCACTTTTGTATTTGCCATGGTTTTAGCCGGATCGTAAAGAGACTTGGCATTGGCGTTGTGTTGGGGGAGTTAGCTATGGAGTTGCTTGTTCTATGTTTCAGCTTTCGTTTTGATTTGTTTGCTTTCGGTTGATAAATGATGTCTGCACCGCAGCGTAGACAGGTCTGCTTTCAGCGGGAGTATTTGATGGCATGGAATAATCCTGGCCAGAGGTGCTCAGTTCCTCAGTTCAACAGAGTCAGCTCCTGGTAAGTGTGGGGTCACTGCAGGGTTAAAGTGCTAAACTCCGTTTGCTGTCAACTAGTTTAAATACAGCTGATAATGTTGCATATTTGAAATTGACGTTATTAATAATGTTTATGCACATTTAATATTAAAATAAATGCATCATTGTTTTCATTAATGCAAATATAAACCTTTTCTTAAGTTTCTAAATATTTGTAGTATTTATTTATAATTTGTTTGTTATTTTATTTAATTAACTAATAAAGTAAAAAGATGATTTATGCAAATTTTCTCTTTTAAAAATTAAAGAAATGTAATTTCTCCATTATTAACTAAATTATATTTATATTTGCAAAGTTCATATCCATAATAAATTATAATCTATTCTATATAATTATATATAAATTATAATCTATTCCATATAATTAATAATAAATATTTAAAGTTCATTTTCAGTTTCTAGTTTTTAGCTTAAGCTTCTAGCAAACTATTTCAACTACAAATAGACAGTTAGGAAAGGACTTTCGGAATAAATCTCATGACATAAATAAACTATAATCTATTTAAAATAATTAATAATAAATACACAATGCTTCCCTCAATATGTATTTAGAAATCTAACCAAATTAATGTTCTTCTGCAGTTGCAATAAGATATATTTTAGTTTTGCAAAGCAGCTCAGTTTATCAACTGTTATATCTAAACCGAGTCCACACGACCGAACAAGTCCCAGCGGAACTAGTCGAGACATGCGTTGCCCTCATTGCATCCAATGAATATTTCAATTTCCTGGCATTTTTGGTTGACTTGACACCGTTTTGTGTGAAATTACTTATCGAGTTAATGGGATTTTCGGTTTTAATGAATTTGCTGAAATTAATTTCGAGCGCTCGCTGCCGATCGCCTCGCTGCGATTAGCAGACAGACAATGATGTCAGACCAGTTGAATGGTCCACAGTGGGTAACGTTTCGGGCATTATCGGACGTCGTGCGATGTCGTTATAGATGTGAGCATGTGCCGATAAAAGTAATATCCTGTGAACGCCACGTGGCGATGCAGTCATGCGCATTGGTTTCAGTTGATATATCTGCGATACCTAACCTCAAAAAAGAATGCATTGCAGTAGCAAGTGGGCAGCTCTGTTGTCAAAAGTGTGCAAGCCAGGCGATAGACTGTGCAGTAATTGCACTTTGGCCAAAAGAAACTTGTTAACAATTAAAACTGTTTACGTTCCCTCCGATTCATGGGTGGAGGGAAGGGCGGGGGGAGTTGTCGCCTGTTGTTTGTGCAGCATTGCAAATGTTCTCACTTCAATAAACAAAACACTTCTTTGCTCTACTCAAAAAGCAGCAATGCTGAGTTGCAATTGCATTTGCTGCAGCAATGTCCTTAAGCCTGTGGCTTTGCCTATGTTTTGGTTTCTGTTTCAGTTTCTGTTTCAGTTCCTCTCTCCTCTTCCCACTCCAATTTCCCCCTCTGTTTACGAGGGTGCTTCGGCAATTGAGTTCGACTACGTGAATTTATGAAGCGTGGCAAAAAGTGCAATGGTCGGTGCACGCCAACGATTCCCTTTTGGACTTGTGGTGCTGTGGTGCTGTGGTGCAGTGGTGCACTGCTTTCTATATATGGAGTTCTACCCCTCGGCTTGACAACCCTGTGTGCTGGACATGTTTACTCTGTTGTCGCTAATTGTTTGATATATCGCTGTTTATACTCCTTGTTGTTATGGTGCAGAATTTGCTGTAAGCCATCAGCACAAGACTCGTCAGGGTGGCTCTAGCCCAAACAGCTTGAACAAGTGTCTCTCAAGAGTTGTAACTCAGTTGCTTAATCGACCGTACTACAGGTGAAAGTGCACTAAGTACGCGCTGTCTAAATGTGTTTGAAAGTGATGATATTACTCAATGAAATGCCATTTACAAGATTCAAGGCAGTAGACAAGGACAGAGAGACAGAGGGAGAGAAAGAGAGAGAGAGAGAGATAGAGAGAGAGAGAGAGACAGAGAAAGAGAGAAAGAGAGAGACATAGTGAGATAGAGAGATAGAGAGAGAGGGAGAGAGAGAGAGAGAGAGAGAGACACAGACAGAGAGGGGGAGAGAGAGAGAGAGAGAGAGAGAGAGAGGGAGAGAGATAGAGAGATAGAGAGAGGGGGAGAGAGGAAGAGAGAGAGAGAGTGAAAGAGAGAGAGAGAGATAGTGAGAGAGGGGGAGAGAGATAGTGAGAGAGGGTGAGAGAGAGAGAGGAAGAGGGAGAGAAAAAGAGAGAGAGAGAGAGGGAGAGGGAGTGAGAGAGAGAGAGAGAGAGACATAGTGAGAGAGAGAGAGATACAGACAGAGAGAGAGAGAGATTTACGAAGAGAGAGAGAGATATGCAGAAAGAGAGAGATAGATAGTGTGTGTGAAAGAGAGAGAGATATAGTGAGATGTGGAGAGAGAGAGAGATAGTGAGAAAAGGAGAGAGAGAGAGATAGTGAGAGAGAGAGACAGAGAGAGAAGGGGAAAGAGATAGTGAAAGAGGGAGATTATGAGAGAGGGATATAGATATAGATATAGATAGATATAGAGACACAGAGGGTTAGAGTATGCCTTACTCAATTTAACTCATTAATATTAATTATAATTTACTTAAATTTAATCTATTGCTAAACTGACTACAAAATACTCATATTTAACTATTTAAAGATATTCTTAACTTAAATTAACTCGTTAATAATCATTGAAATTGCTGTAAATTAACTTTCTAATATAGTTAAATTTAATTTAAGTTTAAACAGACCACAGAAGACATAAATATCAAGATTTATAAAATATTCTTAACTTAAATTAATTAGCTTATATTGATTATATATTCGTACAAGTTTATCACTTAATAAATTTAAAAAAACTTGCAGAACTGAAATATAAGCATTTATGCAATAGTTTTAACTTAAATAAACTCGCATACTTTAAGTATAATTTAAGCAACTTTTCCTTTTAATAAGCTTAAATAAGTTTATTGAATATTGTAATAATATTAATATAATATCAAATATATGCAATCTGTAAATTGACAGCAAGAGACTTGACTTAACTTAATTATATCTATATTATAATACTTACAAATGCAACAGTTAATAAACTTAAGCATTTCCAATCTGTAAACTGACAACAAAATGCAATTTTCCTGTGCTTAATAATGTGTGAATAATGTGACCTGAAACCTGAAAAGGTATTATTTGTGTGCTAAAGTTTAGCTAAAGTCAACTTCATTAGTGTCCAGTCACCTTCAAGTTTGCTTTAGTAGTTGTCTAGTTGGCCAGTTGGCTAGTTGGCTCTTTGTAATGGCATAGTCTATTCATAAACATTATTACAAAGTTGCCGCCACCCCGGCAATTAAGGCGACTCCAAAGTTTTCCTTGGCTCATATAACTTGGCTCATATCATAGACCAACAGCTCACACCGCTCTTCCCCTGCTTCCCCCGCTTCCCCCTTTTCGCCATCATTTTGTGCTGCCTTATCCACAATCTTGGGACAGCGCAGCCCAACTGAGCCAATCAAATTAACTACTTATAAAGTAATTTGAAGGAACTTTGACTGCGAACCGAACAATGCCAATGCGTCGCCGGAGCTCATGAAAAATTCTATTAACGGCCACATAAAGCAGCAGCAGCGGGAGCAGGAGCAGGAGGAGCGGGAGCAGGAAGAGGTAGAGGCAGCGGCAGCGGCAGAGGTGGCTGCCACACACCCTGTGGCAGTCTATCATATGCGCTGACGAAGTGCATGCATTTTAAAGTCAATCAGTTTTTAGAGGGGCTGAGCAGAGGTGGCGGGGGGCTGTTTACTTAAGCGACACCCTCTATGCCCCCCCTCTTGCTCCTTAGATTCGCAGCAGTCGCCACAATTTACAGCTGACTGCTGCAAAAGTTTACATTTGACACACCTGCTTTCATTCGAAACTTGCCACAGGGCAATAATTGCAGCAACCAGGCAGCCAGCGTAGTTTACATTTGGCCAACACCCGCAACAACGACAACAGCAACAACAACAACAACAACAACAACAATAAACAACAAATGAGTGGCAACATTGCAGCCGCCGTATGCCTTAGCCATTGTGTAAAAGTTGTGGCAAAGAAAGCCGTCAGAAATGTTGCATGGCCTGCGCCTGTTGCCGGTTGCCGGTTGCTGGTTGCTGGTTGCCGCCCTCCACGTCCATGTCATGTCTGCGCTTGATTGAACGCCAGGCTGGCTGCCAAAATGCCTGCAGGCTGTTTGTGCAACAACAGGGCGTGGGAAAGGGGCAAAGGGGGCAGCAGGGGGAGCGTGCGCCTTAAATAAACAATTCACATTTAATTACGTCTAAATTTGGTTTTGAGAACAAACAGCGACGACAGCCGCGAGTGCAGTCAGTCCGTCAAGTCTGGGCACAGCCGGAGCAGAAGCAGGAGTAGGAGCAGTAGCAGGAGCATGGCCCAGGAACAACACACACACACACACACACGTCGTCCAGCCATGGACGTTGTCAATGAATGTCGAACAAATTGGCAACACACGCGATGAGAAATGTAACAGGAAGCGGGAAGCATTCAGTGACTGCTGAATCCATTCCACTGCATTCCTCGGGGATAGAATTATGGGTTCTTTAAATTACTTTATGCTCTTGCCTGCCCCTCACCCCCTCTTTGGCACGATCTAGCGTCTCGCTGTTGCTGTTGTAGTCCTTGCCATTCTCTTTGCCACTTTGGAGGCGAGCCAGTGCTGATTGCATGCAATTCAATGAAAACTTTTTTGCCAAGACACTCCACTCCCCCCCGCCCACACTCTCACTCACACCCACCCACTGCTCTGGCAGTCACACACACACAGTGGTCCAGTAGGTAATGCACCCTCAAATCGATAGTAATAGCGGTTTGGGGATGCCAACAGGGGGGGTATCAGTATGTGTGTGTGTTTGTGCGAGTGTGTGAAACGTATTCCCAGTTCTCAGTTGTGCCAAAGCACTAAATAATTGCCCATATGTGGCCCAGGCAGCACTGAGACTCTACTGTACTGAAGCAACCACCCTTTTCAACACCCAGAGGGTTGCACTACCCGCTTGTTGTTTCATCGATATTTCTTTTTTCAATTTATGCTCATTTATTCTATCAATTTAACGAAACACGCACACACACACACACATGCGCTTGGCAAATCTATAGCTGACAGCAGAGCAGCGCAGCTAGATCGCAAGCGAGTGAATGACAGACAGAGACAGAGATAGGGAATGGAGAGAATGGAAGAAGAGATTGCAACTCGTGCGTAAAGACGACGGAGAACCCGATGTGTGCCCCGACCCCGTTGACCGACCGCGCGCGTTGTGTTTTGAAAGCAAATATTTTGTGACAAGTGGAAGTCAGATGTCATATACGGTGAATACGCACAGCCGAAATGCCGTTCGTCTCAATTGCTACTTGACATGCATACAATCACAGAGAGGGTCGCCAATCCCCGCTCTGCCCAAGTGAAGTTGTCAAAAAAAATATATAAATACAAATACAAATACATATACAAATACATATATAACAAGCAAATCTTGAATTGTGAAACCCAAGCGAAATGTCTGCAGGAAGTGTGTGTAGGAAGGCAGAAAAAAAGAAAAGAAGTAGAAGAAGTAGAAGAAGAAGAGGAAGAAGAGGAAGAAGCGAACGCAAAGGCAAAAGTTCGGCATTAGAGCGACAACACAACTGACAATTATTACTTGACAGCTGACAGGTTTATGGCGGTAGCGATTTCATGAATTCGCGATACGTGATTGCAATGGGCAAAGCTTCTGCTACTCAAGTTGCTCAAATACTGCGCTGAAGTCTGTCAATGGCTTGTAGATTGCACAACTGAAAGCTTAGACAAAGTTAATTAGTTCGTAGAACAAGTATTAATATAGTAAATTGCATCTTTTAAATACTATTTATTTATAAACAAATTCATTAAATATATATCTATTTATTTACGTATTTATTCATTTATTGATTAATTAAAAACTAAGCTTCAGTTAAGTAGTTTGTAGAACAAGTATTAATTTAGTAAATATTGTAAGTATATGCATATTTTCAATTAATCATTTATTTATTGATTACCTTTTTAGTTATTATTTAATTTAATAATTTATGCATGCATTTATTTATCTTTATATTTCATTTACAAGCTTGAATCTACGTATACTATTTATTAATTTATTATTCTATCTATTAATTAATGTATTTACGTACTAACTTATTAATTAATTTATTTGTTTATTTATGTATTTAATTACTTTATTTTTAAATTATTATAATATTAATTTATGAATGCATATATTTATTAATTTAATTATCTACAGATTTATTAATTGATTTATTTAACTATTTTGTATTTTTATTTATTTTTATTGATTATATATTTTTATTTATTTGCTTTCTTTTAACTTTTTTTATTTATATATATATTTATTTATTTCCTATAAATTTACTGTCTATTATATATTTATGTATTTACTTTTATATTTATTTTTTATTTTATTAATATAAAACGAATCTCGTGTTGTTCATTTACTTGAACAATTCATCGCATAAACGCAACGAGTTGCTTAATTAGCAACAAGGCTCGGCCCACGGAGAGACGTGCACCAGAACGTCGCCCTTATTATAAGACGTTTAATAATTTATGTATTTCCGATTTATGTACGCGCATTTTTGCGTACGCTGCTTGTTCCTTCCAAAACAACGCCCCCAGCCCCCACACCCAGCCCCCAGTCCACAGGCCTGAGGTCCCTGCATCCTCGCCAGGCTCATTTGTATGCGTGCAGTGTTGCGCAGCGCACTTATTGCGAGACGGGGGACACTTGGGTATTAAAAAATGCCAAAGTACTGAGCTGTCGAACCACCCAGAACCCAGAGCTGCAGCTTCTGTACCAGCTTCTAGCTTCTGGTTCCAGCCAGTCAACGAACCATTACTATTTTATTCTCAGTCTTGAGTCTGTCAAAAATTGTATTATGTGGAAGTTTGCTTGCCTCACTGTTTGGACTGCTTATGCTTACTACCCCATTCCAGTTACCAAACCGGGAAGCGGCTTTTTATTAAGAAATCATCGTTGATTGTGTGGAAGGAAATAATGTTGATTTTACATTCTACAAGACGGGCAACTCTGACATGCAGAGTGGGTAGAATTAATAGGGTTGGGATCTAACTGGGGGTGGGGAGTGGGAGTGGGGAGTGGTGGCTGCTTGTGGTAAGTTTATTATCATAATAGACGGCACACTTTTTTAGCCGGGTTCTTGGTACTTTGGGGAGTTGCGAGTTGGGACTTGTTCTCCCAAGTGTAAACGGGGGGAATGGGCGGTTTCTAAACTCAGTCTATTAAATAAACGTCTAATGCACTATGCTCTCTCTATTGAGCAGGTTTAATGGACTATCAATAAGCAGATGGAGCCATGTACCTGTCTGTCAAGTACTCGGCAGCATCTGATGCTGACTTGTATGGCTAATACAATATTTATGTGAATTGTCATCAATATTTGCATCTATAATAAAAGTGGAAGACAATAAGTTTGCATTAACAATTGCTGGCATTCGAAAATTATGGAAATGTGGCACGTGAGCTGAGTTTACTGCTTATTTCTATTTTCTTTATTATGTCACATCAATATTTAGTGTAGTTCGGCTTTAAGATAACTTGTTAGACCCTGTACTTTTAAAACAAGAGTCTATTATTGCACATACAAATTGTATAAGAAGTTTCTGAAAAGCAAATATCTTAAGGAAACTTTATGCAGTAATATTTATACAATTTATAAATTCATTCGACTAACAAATATCACAGTTTGATTATTTATACAATCGTTTAAATATGTTCTATATATTTTAATAAATATAAATAATTTTGTTAACTAAATTTATCGTAGAAATCATAAAGTGCATTCAAAACAGCTGTTGAATACATATTTTCAGCTAAAAAATTAAATTTTCCATGCATAAATTATACTAAAACTCACAGAAACTACTCATCACAGTCATTTGCAAATAATTTTAATTAAATATAATTAAATTATCCAAATTCCTCCGTTTAATATGAATTTAATTGGAAACACAATTACTTTCCAAATATTTGAAGTATTCTCGTAATCAAAAATCAATTAAAAACTACAAATCATAAAGTGCATTCAAAACAGCAGCTTAAAATGTATTTGCAGCAATTGCAATTGAATTTTCTAAGCTTTTCCAAGTACTTTCCACATTTCCATGCCGAAAACTGGTCTCAGCTTAACTTAAAGTGAGATATTTGTGATTACTTCGCTTTGACTTTAAGAAACTATATTTCGTCATGGATTCGCTGCTCTAACTTCTTGATGGCACTTAAGGCTTTTGGCTCTTAAGCTGCCTCTTACCCTTTTGAACCCTGGCATTAGACAAGCCAGCCGAAAATAGTTGCCCTGTTGTTGCCCTGGCCAAAAAAAGCGCAATAACTCGGCTACAAGACTCCACAGAGCATAGACTTGCCATAGACTGAGCTCTGTGTGTGTGTGAGTGTGTGTGTGTGTGTGTGTGTAAAGGTTCAGTCAACTGCTCAACTCACTCTCTTTGCATACGAGTACATAGTACAGTATGTACTACGTATGAGCGATGACTCGTTCCAAAAATCTATAAATCTTGTCAAGCACAACCTGCCTGCCTCTCTCCCTCTCCCTCACTCTCCCTGTCTTGCGCTCCGTCTTTGCTACCAACGAACCACAGAAGGCCCTCGGAAACACTTGGCTTCTCCCAGCATTTTCCTTTAATAAGTATATAGCATTTTGTTTTGGGTCAACGTCGACGCGTTTGCAACAAAATTAACACAAAATGTGAAGGCAAATTTACACACTAATCGCACGTGGCAAGGTCCTGGCATGTTGCAAAGGATGCCGTCTAATGTTTTTGGGTGTCGTGCATAATCGTTAATGAATTATGGCCTGCACATATGAGCGGACTGAAACGGACGATGGGGTAATGGGTGGAGGGGGGTAGCTTACCTAAAGGGGAGGCAATTCTTAATATGCGTGTAGCACATGTTTTTGGCTGTTGGCCTATTTTGGGTGTGTGTGTGTGTGTGTTGCTTTAATGAACATTTTCATGTGGCCTTTTGTTTTAATGCATTGCACAAATACGAGGAGGGATTGAGCGAGCGAGAGGGGGAGAGAGAACCCTTAGCGAATTTTTGTAATTGCCTGCATTCAGTTTTGTCGCTTTGTTGTAAGTAATTTCCACCCTCGAGCATCGGTTTCCATTAGTCACGGCCTTATCAAGGTGCTGCCATCACTCACATTGGCCCAAATGCTGCGTGTCGTGCTTCAAACGGTTTTGCCAAATGGCGCCTTAAGCTGACCGCACCCAACGCAACCCCCTCACACTCACACTCACACACTCATAATCATATTTGATATTTGTTTGGATACATTTTCTAATGACTCTGACTCTGTTCGAAGCGGGGGAAAATGGTGAAAATCGCTTGGCAAATCGAGTGCCCAAAAGTCTTTTTGACTTTATTCAAGCGCATCATTCACACTTTGTTTGCTCTGCTACCTGGCCATTCCCTTCTCCCGTCCTCCCGGCATTGTCATTGCCTTTTGCCGCATGCATAAAACATTTGCCTTCCCTTTCATTCATTTGAATTGAAAAGCTTTTCGCAGCGATTTGTTATGCAAGCTTAGAAAACAAACAGTGAAAAAAAGCTATAACGAAACCTGATGCTCAAAATTTGCTGAATGCCGCCTTCTCTGCCACTCATCTCTCTCTTCACACTCTGCATTCGTTTTTCCTTCCTTTACTTTTTACTTTTTTTGGTTTTTGTTTGTTATCAAGTTTGTTGTTGCTGCTGTAAAATGTAATTGCATATGCAGCCACGCTTCAAAGCCCCCATAAAAGGAGCCACAGCAGCCGTCGATGCCGAGAGTCTCCATACGCCATTTGCCAGTTGCCAGTTGCCAGTTGCCAGTTGTTAGTTGTTAGTTGGAATAGCTCCCAGTATCCCAGATTCCTCTTTAATATGAATGCTTTGATACTCCTTGTCCAGTTGATACCATGTGGTTGTGCTCTGCATGTCCTGCTTCTAACAATAAACATTTTTGTCTATGTTTCTCGCTTTGAAAAATCTCGTTGCCAAATAAATGCAACCAGCGCAACAGTGGGAATTGCCAACTAAAAGAGTTTAGAGTTCCTTTGAAATATGTAAATTTCCCATAGAAAAGTCCTTGCTCTAGCAAGCCTTTTTAAATAGAATGATAGAACGAATGGTGCTTTTATATTTATTATTTATTTATAATTTATTTAAAATATTTAATAGCTTTTACCGGTAATATAATTAAAATTCTAAAAACTAAAATATTAAAGTTAAAATGCTTGGAATAAAATTAACAGTTGAGCTTTTGCTCTCTATTGTGGTGGAGTGTTGTGGTCTTTCTTATTCAATATGCTCTATTCGTAGCTCTCGCTCTACTTAAGCTTAGTTTTTGTTGTTGCTGCTGAGCAAATGCCGCGCTCTTCTTTTGTACTTTGTTTCTTCCTTAGTGCATGGTTTGGCGCTTTTCGCTCTCCAACTGCGCTCTTGCTTGCATAGTAACGGAAATAATTCCGTTTGATCGTTGTTTGTTTTCGCTCTCATTTGTAAGCACTATTTCTTTGTTGTTGGCCGTTTTTGCTATTTCGTTTTTGTGCACACTGCGTTTACATTGTACAGTGGTCATGTTTATATATTAACTCTGTCAATTTTCGTCGCTATGTGTATGTACATAGATTTAAAAGATTCTTCTTCTGTTCCCTTTACTCTTTCATTCACACGCGTTCTGCTTCTATTTATTTAACTCCATTCTTAACGAAATAAGCCCCCTTTTGCATAGTTCACCCCACTGCTATGTTCAATGCTCGATGTGCTCGTAACTCTCAAATTGTAGTCCTCGTTTGTATTGTTTTCACTGTGTGTGTGCGCGTGTGTGTGTGTAGTCAAAACTATTTTCGAATGTTTTAAGCGGTTCTACCAAAGTATTTAATCCTTTGAATGTTTTATTGCTTAGCTAGAATTTACCCAGTTTGGTTGTTGTCGGCCCTCCAGAGTTTTGGGTTATCATTGCCAGCGGCAGCAGCAGCAGCAGCACCAGCAGCAGCAACAACAGCTGCGTGGGAAGGAAGGGGAGCAGCAACGTTATCACATAAATGTTTATATGAATTGAACGCGAGTTTTACTAATACCCTCGCACATAGTTTCAACTGAAAATATTTGTTTTCAGAAAACAAGCCAGAACAACAAACGAGGAATCTGTAAATAATAAATTTGCCACAATAAAAAACGAATTTTCAACGCTGCATTTAAAAAACTTGTACATTGTCATGTTGTTTGTCCGGGTTTCGCTTGGATTAGGAAAGCGTTTGCAGTCTTTAGCTTGATTATTCAAATTTGATTGACGTACATTATTTGTATAAAAACAGTTTCAAGATTTGTACACTGAGTTCTGTAATTCCTTGTAATTTATCCGCACTTAAATAGAGATTTTTATGACAGAGTATAAATGTAGCAATGAGCACGTGTCATAAGTCTCATATAGTAATTTCCTTACAAAACATCTGCCCGTCATCAATTACTGCAGTAATTTTCCCATATTATCAACTATAAATACATGCACAACATATCACATTTGTAATTCCCCGTTAAGTGCAACGGTGAACTCGTTGATGTAATTATGGCTGCACTCCAATGGTATCATACATTAATCCTGGATCCATCAATCGTTTGCAGGCTTGTGGCTCTGTCCATAATTGAGCTGAGTTTAAAATATACTTGTCTATGGGATTATGTTCCAATATTTAATGTCATTTGCTTCCCGATCGAACTCTGTGAATTGCATAAAATAAATTCGAAATTGTTGTTTTGTTTATCTTTGCAATACTTTTGCTTTATTGATAGTATTGCTGTGCTCGGTGTTGATTTATTTAAATATTTGTTAACCACACACGTGTCAAAATATGAAAATTAAAATATCCGAAAATCTTTCGAGAGTTTTTAATGCATTTCATTTATTCAATGAAGCATTTCCAATTGCCGCCAGCTTAATGCATGCAGCTCTATAGAGATTTTCCTTTTTTTCATTGTTTAATTCATCGAAGCATCTCACAGCTGATGGCATTCATTACGTGAATCGGGGGGTAGGGAATTTAAGGGGGAAAATTCAGTGAAATTGTTTCAACAGCAGCTTGGTAATCATATTCCAACCTTTTTATTTGGTAGGGGGCTTAGAATAACCCACTTGTTAACTCATGTAAGCTGTCTTGGCCATTTACGCAGCCACAACTCAAACTTTGTTGTCTTCCCCACTCAAAAGCAACAGAAACAAGAAGAAGAAGAAAATGTTAAAAACTCGCTGTTAATTAAATTCTTGAAAACACGCAGCAAAAACCAAGCCGACTTTGAAGTTAAGGTCAACCCGTGGAATTTCCGCACAAAACTCAAAACTCAAAACTCTTAACTCAGTCAATATTGAGCTGATGACAATGTCAGTCATCCATTTGGCATTCCTTCTAATTGTATCTCTTGGAAATATGTATATAAATATTTGAAAAATTTCATTTTAATTGCACAAAGCCCAAAAGTTTTCTTTAAGCCCTTTTTTGTCATAATTACCGTGGCCCAAGCGATGCTCATTGACTCTCTCCCACTCCCCCCACCTCACGTTGCTGCAGCTACCGTTGTGACTTCCTGTTGCTGACAAGCTGCCACTGCGTTGGAGAGGGGGAAAAATGGCGAAGGAGAAGTGAATGCTGTTGCATATTCAGCAGCTTCATCGAGCAAAAATATTACATAATTATACAAAGTATAAGGAAAGGAAAACACAACAGCAGCAGCAACAACAACAACAACAACAACAACAACAAGGCAACGGCGACTCAAGGACTCTGGCTGACTCTGGCTGCCTGAGTGACTGACGGACTGACTGGCGTTTTGGTGTTTGATGACCCTGTTTATGAATACGTTAGCATTAATTAACTTTGATTTAATTAAACGCGCAAGGGGCCAGCAGCACAGCCACAGCCACAACTACAACCAGGCCAACCCGGTCACTTTCAAGGCGTCAGTCGCCGCCTCAACTCAACAGAACACAACACAACTCGACTCGACTTGACTTGATTTGACTTGACTTGGAGCTGCTCCTCCTGTTGCTGCTGCTGCTGCTGCTGTTGCTCCTGTGACTGCGGCGGCGACTCCTTGTTAATCTTTTAACCAGTCGCTGCCGCGTTGCGCCTTTTGCGGTTTGGCGCCACAGTTGGCAGCCAAAAAGCAGCCAACTGGAAGAACAGCAACAGCACAGAGTGAGAGCGAGAGAGAGAGCGAGAGAGAGGGAGCGAGAGCGTGAGAGAGACCTGAGTGCCACGACCTGCTTCTTTATTTCTTTCTTTTGGCACTCCTCAAGTGGAAAATCCTTTTTGCCTATTTACGTGGCCTCAGCAGGAGTCAACACCGAAGGCGTTGTACGCATCCCCCCACCCCCGCATCCCGTTGTCTTTTGACTTTGCTTTAATGTGCTTTGTCTAAGATGATTTTTTTTTCTTTTTTTTTGGCAGCGAATTAGAACTTAAGTAATATGTGCAGACAGAAAAGCTAACAAATTAAGTCAAGGTATTTCCACAATCTAACTGAAGCTGTTAATGAAGTCGTAATAACCAAGAATAAACGACAAACAAATATATTTACTAGTAAATTCCCTGAGTTTTAAATGTGAAGAAATACAAGTATTAATAATAGAAATAAAGATAAAGATAGAAATAATAAATAATATATATTAAATAATAAATATTAAAAAATAAATAATAAATAATAAATAATAAATAATAAATAATAAATATTAAATATTAAATAATAAATAATATATAATATATAATAAGTAATAAATAATACATAATACATAACAAATAAATAATAAATTAATACAGTACACATAAATAATAATTTGTACATAATTATTTATTTATGCCAAAAAGATGCTCTTGCAATTACTTATATGTAAATAATAAGACTAAAATAATAATAATAGTTTATTAATGCAAAAACTAATTAAACAAACTAAGCTATAAGCTGTTAAAAAACTGAATAAATAAATATATATGCTTAGCAGGTAAACAAACTGTTAAAAAGATTAATAATTATTTATTGTTGGTATAAACTAAATAATATATAAGTTAATATAAAGTAAATAAGTTAATATAAGTATATATGAGTTAATAATGAAGCGTTAGTTTTTAAATTAATAATAAATATTTAGAGATGCATAAACTAACAAAATAAAATAATATAAAAATTGCAAATGAAGTGCTTATAATAAGTTAAATAAATAAATAAATAAATATTACAAATAACTATTATTATTATTATTGTTATTATTTGTATTAGTTTATAATATAAATATTACAATAAAGAAAGCTTGCAGAAATACCTTAACAATTTGTGTCTCATTTCATCTATGTTTGTGCTTGGCTTAAACACACATCTTAACATATATTTCTATTTGTTTTTGTTTAATAAATAAGAATTCATTTAATCGAAAGCTCATTTGTTTGCTTGTATGGCTAAAATCAATTGGAGCCTCATGTAACTCACTTGCATATGTTGGCAGTTGGCTTGTGGCTTTCGCTGCTTTTGCTGCTTTTGATTTCTTCATTTCTTTTTTTCGTATTTTTGCATATCTACTTTATCATCTCATTTGCTATGCGCTTTGATTGTGCGACTTACTTCCTCTCGCTCCTCTGCTCTCTTTCTGTTCTGCTTTTGTGTATATTTAGCTGGCTGCTTTCATAAATTAATTAATTGGCCTGCGGCTGGTCAACAACGGCAACAGGCAAATAAATAAGCAAAAATATTTGCTTTAATTTATGTGGCAAGTGGCACAGAGTACTGGGTACTGAGTACTGAGTAGAGAGAGAGAGAGAGGGAGAGACTGGCACTACGAATGGGAACCCTTTTGGCCTAGTTAAGCTCAATACTCGTACCCCAATAACCACCGGACTGTGCCTCTGTCCTCTGTGCTCTGTCCACTCTCCTCTGTTCTCTTTCCTCTGTCCTCTTTCCTCTGTTCTCTGTCCTCTCTCCTCTCTCCTCTGCTCACTGTTCTGTGTGCTCTGTGCTCTCAGTCCGCCTGATGCCATTTACAAATTGCATTAGATTAAAGCGCGATAAAACGCGGGACGCGTTCACTTGGCATGATTTCGACTTATTTGCACTTACAAAAAGGCCAACCAAATAGGGTAGAGAGAGAGAGGGAGAGGGAGAGAGGGGGCGGCAGAAGCAGGCAGCTGTACAGCTTGGTAATATTTTCCACGCCTTGCACATTTTATAAAACTCAACGCTATCTCTCTCTCTCTCTCTCTATCTCTCTCTCGCTGATTCGCTCTCCCTGTCGCTCTTTCTTGGCATGGGGCATGTAGAACATGGTTAATTAGCAATTAATGAAGCGATAATGAAGCCAAGATAAACGACAACGCCGACGACAACAACTGCGATGATGACGATGACGATGACGATGTGGATGTGGATGTGGATGACTACGAGGCTGTTGATGTGCCACCAGTGGCACCAGGGGGATCTGTGGGGGATCAGCCTGTAGCAGCGAGCCACAGTTTGATGCTGTCGATGTCTTTGGCAGGCCGTTGCCGAGGCCAAAGCTTGTGGTTGCTGCTCCAAAACGGCCTTGACGAGGATGCCGCATGGCGAAGGATGCGGCTAAGCGGCAGCTGCCTGCTCGTTCAGCTTTGCTTTTTCTTCTTTTTTCGTTTTCTTGCTTTTTAGGCTGCTGGGCATAAGCAGCTTCATTTGTAGCTGTTGCTGCTTTTTCTTTTTTTTTAATTTTGCTAGCCAACCTTAAAATAAAATGTGTTTTTTAAGGGTCTCACTCCCCATAAGTGTGTGTGTGTGTGTGTGTCTGTGTGTGTGCTTGTGTGTTGAGCGCGCGAAATTGTATCATTTCCTTGGAAAAAAACAATTTTTTTTTTGGTTTTCAGGTTAATTAGTTTGCCGGCGCTGGGCATGAAAGTTTCCTGTCACTTGCAGTGGCAGAAGGCGTTGCCAATTAGCTTGTTGCGAAGGTTAGAAGCTGAAGCTCAAACTGAAGCTGAAACTGAAACTGATACTCGTCCAAGTATCCAATGGACAGCCTCAATGACCTTCGCAGCTTAAACCGGGAAGCGAAGAAGCGCTTTAAACAAGATATAAATGAATTTTATAAACTTGGTTGCTTGGAAATGTCTTATTAAATTCGATTTGCAGTGAAATTAACAATTAAAGATGTATCTCTAAAATATATTTAGATTTAAATAAATAATTAATTAATAAATAGTAATTATTTACTATATAGTATATAGTATTTAGAATTTAGTATTTAGTATTTAGTATTTAGTATTTAGTATTTAGTATTTAGTATTTAGTATTTAGTATTTAGTATTTAGTATTTAGTATTTAGTATTTAGTATTTAGTATTTAGTATTTAGTATTTAGTATTTAGTATTTAGTATTTAGTATTTAGTATTTAGTATTTAGTATTTAGTATTTAGTATTTAGTATTTAGTATTTAGTATTTAGTATTTAGTATTTAGTATTTAGTATTTAGTATTTAGTATTTAGTATTTAGTATTTAGTATTTAGTATTTAGTATTTAGTATTTAGTATTTAGTATTTAGTATTTAGTATTTAGTATTTAGTATTTAGTATTTAGTATTTAGTATTTAGTATTTAGTATTTAGTATTTAGTATTTAGTATTTAGTATTTAGTATTTAGTATTTAGTATTTAGTATTTAGTATTTAGTATTTAGTATTTAGTATTTAGTATTTAGTATTTAGTATTTAGTATTTAGTATTTAGTATTTAGTATTTAGTATTTAGTATTTAGTATTTAGTATTTAGTATTTAGTATTTAGTATTTAGTATTTAGTATTTAGTATTTAGTATTTAGTATTTAGTATTTAGTATTTAGTATTTAGTATTTAGTATTTAGTATTTAGTATTTAGTATTTAGTATTTAGTATTTAGTATTTAGTATTTAGTATTTAGTATTTAGTATTTAGTATTTAGTATTTAGTATTTAGTATTTAGTATTTAGTATTTAGTATTTAGTATTTAGTATTTAGTATTTAGTATTTAGTATTTAGTATTTAGTATTTAGTATTTAGTATTTAGTATTTAGTATTTAGTATTTAGTATTTAGTATTTAGTATTTAGTATTTAGTATTTAGTATTTAATGATATTTAGTATTTAGTATTTAGTATTTAGTATTTA